>JAGDYQ010000157.1:1964592-1990395 GCA_021962125.1 Bulinus truncatus | reverse complement strand
ACATTTTGCGGCATCTTCGTTGGTCAGCAAGAAATGCACGGTCCTCCTCATTTCTTGACTGTTGCAAAGGATTAGGTGAATTTTTGTCCAAGGCATTAACAGAAGCAATGTCGAATAATGTGTCTAGTTGTTCAGTGTAGCAAGCTTCATTTTTTTGAAAAGACGGATCAGTCTAGCAAATTGTTAAATTTTTCCTGTTAAATTGTAGCCTAGTGTGTGTAGAATAATAAAGAAACTGTAAGAAATATTTGTTAATTTTTCGTCTGCACAATGTTCATAAAAACAACAGGAAGTCATGTATCTAAAATGAGAACTAGGTCAGCATGGAATAGTTCATAAGTGAAAAAAACTTTGTACTTCCACCAGTCAAAAAAATCGAGTAAAATGCCGTAAAAGATAAAACAACGAGGCCTGTGAGCATCCCCTTCTACTTGGAATTTTAGTTGTAAAATTTTAACTGTATACTACCTAAAGCAAAAGGAACAAAAAAAGGGTGCCCCGGTATGTGGTAAGAAGTTGGATTTTTTGGGCCACCCTAATGATTATACCTTCTTTATGTTCTTTTATAAACATCTATAAAATTAGGTATATTCATGTTGGTTTCGCCAAAAAATTGCCGACAAACTTGCTTTTAAAGAGCAGCATAGTACGATACACAGGCAATTTTAATTTTGTTCAAGCACAGTAAAAGCTACTGGTACCATAGAACTGGTGTGTGTAATAGAGTGTGTCTAGGTAGCCAGCCAGTTTGTTTATTCTGTAAAGCGGCAACTTCAGGATAATGAATAGGAATGATAGTAAAACGCTGCAACTGTATCGGTATATCAAACTTAATAGTTGCATAATATGTGCATGAATATTAACAGTTTATTTGATTATACACTGTACAATATTGGTATACTGTCAATAGTTCTTTTACGTTGTAAACAACTGACTGGGAACTGGCAGTGGTATCAGTATGGTACTGAAAAAAAAGATCAATAACGAAACTATATCAGTTCTACTTTAGTTGACTTAAAGTGTTAAATGATCGAGGTAAATATGTTCAGTCAATTTAAAATACAGTTTAGAATACTTTGTGCAATAGGCTTAGAATTAGCTAGCAAAATTATTATAAGATTCTCGCAATTAAAAATGGGATGGGGTTGGTGATAAATAAGTTTTGCATATGCGCCCAACAATTTATTATGCTGACCCTGCCAGAATGTGTATATTTTTATTTATCACCAGGTATTGCATTCATTAAATGCTTATTGAAACATCTTTTCCTCTTTTGATTATAAGTTGGGTGAACTTAGCAGAATAAAGAGGACATTGCACTTCTTATGTTACTTGAATTCCTCCACACCAACACATTGTTCCTAGACTTCATTTAGTTTTAGACCAGCCCTAACCCTGAACATAACTCTACGCATCTTCCTGAATTCTACCCTGGCACTATTCTTTATTGTCTAAAATCCCTCTATCTTTTCAAAGTTAATGAGTTCTGTCTCTCTTTCTGTCCACCCGTCCTATATCCAGCTACACTAAACTGTTCCAAAACTTGAACCTCCGCTCTAACCTACTCTCACTGTCCTGACAATATATTTAGGTCAGATTTAGGGGGGTGGGTATACTGAAATCTAGAATGACAAAACAATTAAATTAGCAAGAAATGTTAATTTAATAACAATACTTGTACATTAGTAAAATACAATACTTGTACATTAGTAAAATACAATACTTGTACATTAATAAAATACAGTACTTGTACATTAGTAAAATAAAATACTTGTACATTAGTAAAATATAATAGTTTACATTAGTAAAATAAATACTTGTACATTAGTAAAATACAATACTTGTACATTAGTCCAATAAATAGTTTACATTAGTAAAATATGGTAAAACAAATATATTCATGTGTGATTTAGACACACGTTTTCAATTTTATTTTAAAGTTAATGAACACTTCTATATTACATTCTCTACATGTAGCCTATTTTATGATTTCTTTTATCTAGAATAAAATTATTAATTTTATGATAATAATCATTTAATTATGATGGTATTTCAAATCTGTAATTTAAATAAAGAAAGTTTTTACAAAAAAAATGTAATCTTTTTTTTTTCAAATAAAAATTAGATAAGTGAAGACATTTTGATAGTGAACTCATAATGAAATTATGCAGCAATAGCTATCTCAAAGGCTTTGAATGTTGTTCCTTCTTTGATACAGCTGACTGGGACAAATGGGTGATCAGTTTTCTGCAGATACATCTGAAAATTTCAAATTAAATTTTTTGTATATACTTTGTTTGAGATATAACTTATTTCAAATATAATAATATAAATAAACTGATTTATTAATAACATTAAAAAATATTTTTAATGCATTTTTAAAAGTAAGTAATTTAGATTTCTATATACAAACATGTGCATAGGTTAGTGCATTTTTCCTTTCACCAAGACTGGTGTCTTTTCCAATCCAAACAAAAATTTCGGTCTTGATGTCTAATACAAATACATCCTAAAATCAAAAAATAATTTAAAGACTCCAATTTAATTTTTTCTTAAATAATTAAAGAAAAAACAACTACAAGACAGAAAGTTCTACTGCATACATATGTAACACAATTTTTGTACCTGGCTTCTAAGTGTTATATTTCAACTTCTTATGTCTAAAAAAAAAATATCGAAAAACGACAACATTCAGCACTAACTTTGTTTTTATGACAACAGCACAGAAAAAAGTCGTATTTATTGTGACAAAACGAGGAAATATATATATTTTTTCGTTTATGCTGTCTATTAAAAAAAAACACTAGCATCATAGATAAACAAAAACAGTCGAAAATCACTTAAAAAGGTTAAGAAATGATAAGATTTTCTAGATTTGTGAGTTACGTGCAAATCGCTTTCTCGAAAAAGCCCCCAAATGTTGTCCCCCGTCATGTTTTCGTTATACTGTACTTGGTAACGACGTTCAAAGTCCAATATATCTTGATGAAAGCACTTGCCGTGCTCATCTGAGTAATCCCAAACGTTCTCCTTGAATTTGTCAAGATAAGTGTCAAGGACAGACTTTGAGAGGCATTCTGCATCCCATTTTGGCGTAATTCTTTATAAGTCTGAACCAACTATACATAGTTCTCGGCAGTGCTTTTTTTTTTTTGTAAAAAAAAAAAATAGGTGCCGGTACTCAGTGATGGATTGCCTAACTTTTAACTAACAGTTCGCAGTTTCTGATTTTATTTTTTTTTTAATTCTTATTGCGCGCAATTTTAAAATAATTCAATTTTGACAAATTAAAAATATAATAAAGTTAATAATGAACGTTAGAATACAAAAAAGCACTGGTTCTCGGCCTTGAGATTACTCAGGAAGCCATGAAAAAATGCTACGATGAAATCCTCCTCATCTTACCCCGGTTGCGTCATCATTCAGGGAAACAAAGGGTCTGGTCATGGAAACAGGGTTGCCAGATTTAAAATGCTCATAAATGTCAAATGGACACCATTTCAAAGCCAAATTGAATTCCAAAAAGCCAAATTTAAACAAACGCAAAAAATTTGTTCCGTTTAAACTTTTTCATAATAAAATCAACAAGAATAAAAGTTTTTCATAAAGAAAAAAAAATTCCAATACTAAAAAATGGTTTAAATTTATTTTATTATAAAAAATAACGCATTAAAAATCAATTTTTTACAAAATCAAATGTTTCATCAGCATTATCGGTGCCATCTTATGCCTTTTCAACCCATGGATACTGTTGTCCCCATAATGATTTGTATTTTTGGCCCGCTTCATACGTAGTTTTCCATTTAGGCATCTTACTTTTATTAAGTTCTATTCTATTATTTATATTCTAATTGATTACAAAATTTATAAAAAATAAACTTGCTAACTTTTTTTTATATTAAATTTTGAATTAAGTCAAAAACAAAATGCAATACAACTTCGATTCGATAAACAAAATGAGAATGAAAGAAATACTTCCGCTTGTTGATAGTCGGCGATGGTGATGTTACAAGTAAAAGCTGCACATTTTCCAAAGCGCATAATTTTTACGGGTCGGAAAAAAAAAGCCAAATTAAAGCCAGAAAGCCAACCAATAATTTGACAGCCAAACGCTTTTTAAAAAAGCCAAATTTGACTTATTTGGCTTTCAAAAAGGCCAAATGGCAACCCTGCATGGAAATCTAGATATCCATGGTCTGGTCGACCAGAGCTTATGACAGGTGTTCAACACCGTCTGGCGATATGTGCCGACAAGGGGAAATCATTCACTCAGGCAGACTAAATGTCGACATCTGGGAAATGATTAAAGGTGGGAAGTAGTGTTGTTTTAGTCCCAGGTCATATTTTAGTTTCAGTTTTTATTTCGTTTTTTCTGTGATAATTTTAGTTTTCGTCTAGTTTTAGTCTTGCTTCTAAGTTTAGTTTTAGTTTTAGTTCTCGTTGACGAAAAGTCAACATTTTCGTTAACGAAGGTTTTAGTTTTCGTGAACGAAAGCAACACTATATTTTAGTTTCAGTTTTTATTTCGTTTTTTCTGTAATAATTTCAGTTTTCGTCTAGTTTTAGTCTTGCTGCTAATTTTAGTTTTAGTTTTAATTCTTGTTGACGAAAAGTCAACATTTTCGTCAACGGAGATTTTAGTTTTAGTTTTCGTCAACGAAAACAACACTAGGGAAGGGTAATAGTCGATGCGAGCGGGAGAGGGGTATGAACTCTGCCCCTCATCCAGGCCCGTAGCCAGGAATATTGGATTGGGGGGGCCGAAGACATTTTCGGGGGGGGGGGCGAAGAAATTTTTTTTCGGGGGGGGGGTGCCGAAGAAATTATCGGGGCGGATCTAGACAACTTTGACGGGGGGTTGGGGAAAAACATTGTTGAAAATTGGTCTTAGAACAAAAAATATTTCGATAATTTAATGATGTATTACCTAAACTTGCGATAACGGGGGGGGGGGAGCATGGGCCCCCCCGGCCCCTCCCCCTAAATCCACCCCTGGTGGGGTAAAAGAAATGTTCGGGGGGGGGCGAAAATGTAGGCGCGAAGCGCCGAAAGCTTGCGAACGGAGAGGAGGGGTTTGGGGAGGGGATCTCAGTGCAGTTCCATATCTGGAATGGTGCATTTTAGTACCGATTGTTTAGTTATTAATAAGAAATTTTAACTACGTTTCAATACTGCATGGCATGTTGCAGTTTTGTTAAAAAATAATTTAAATAGTAAAGAGTTTCAATGATAAAAATTTATTGAGACTGAGCAATTTCTAATTCCTGTTATAAATATATTGACCATTTGTTCTGCTACATAATTGTTACATAATAGATACCTGATTTATATTATTATACTGCTTGTTTAACGTACAACCCGGGAAGAACGACAAAGATGCATGAATAAAGCTTAGCTATTTGTGTGATATTTCTTATAAAATATTGAAAACAAAGAACAGATCTATCAACAAAAACAGTCGCAATTATTCAATTTAAAATAAAATTAATTCTGCTAAAAAGTAAATTTGCAAATTAAATAACATCACTCAGAAATCACGGAGTTTGTACTTTATTATTTTATTATACATATGTATAAAAATGAGGTCAGAAGCCAATGTTATTTTATATAAACTTATTTAAGTTGCTAGTTGTCCTCAGAAGATATCAATATATAAAACTATTACAAGGTTGCGAACAGGCCCATCAACAGAAATTTCGAGCCCCTGGGCTGATATTAATATTTTAAAAAGTTGATTGGCCAGCTCAGTCCGGGTCCCTAAAACTCGCCGGGCCCCTGGGCATTGGCCCCCCTGCCCTCCCCCACTCGTCGGCACTGGTTGCGAACTTATATTATTATTATTATACGTTTCAAATTTGCAAACTTCGTGGTTTAGCCAGCCCCGTAGCCAAGGGGGGCACTGGGGGGGGGCCGTGCCCCCCCCCCGCTAGGTGTGGAGCGCCTCCCCACTTTAAAAAAAAGAAAAAGTAAAGGTGCCCCCTTGCTGGGTATTGGTGCCTCCCTGCTTACTTTGACCTGGCTACGGGCCTGGGTTTAGCACTGAATTTACTTAAAAATGCTTCAGCATTCAGATTGTCTGTTAAATCTTTTTCAAATGCAAGCAGGAAAAGATTGCTTAGACGCTTTTGTAACATTGATCTGCGATATGGGGTGAGCATTGGTGTGAGGGTTGAGAAACTGCTCTCACACACAGCTGTTGAAGCACCAAATGCCAGTGCTGCCCAAAATACCCAGAAGTGAACTTCAATAAGATTCAATCTTTTATACCCAAAAATTAGATAAGCTATATGTAAGTATATATAATTAGCCTGAATAATTGCCAAAATATAAACTTTTAAGTTATTATTATTATTGATTTATTAAACAAAATGATTGATGTTTAATAGTCGTTATTATTAAAATTTTGTCAAAAAACTCAAATCATGCACGGGGGGGGGGGCTCAGCCCCCTAGCCCCCCTCTGGCTACGGGCCTGCCCTCATCACCCTATGCTTGCTTGTCACTGACTCACGCCGTGTGTGGGGCCTAATGCATGCTGGTCACTGACCACACGCCGTGTGTGAGGCCTAATGCATGCTAGTCACTGGCCACACGCCGTGTGTGAGGCCTAATGCATGCTGGTCACTGACCACACGCCGTGTGTGAGGCCTAATGCATGCTGGTCACTGGTCACACGCCGTGTGTGAGGCCTAATGCATGCTGGTCACTGGCCACACGCAATGGGTGCTGCCTATGGTGGCCACATGGTTGCAGAAGCACATCGCATCTTGCCGGCTGAAGAAGTTTGAAAATGTTTGGTGACACTTTCTCTGATCAGTGACTTGCACTCATTCATCCAACAAGTTCCGCCACTTGAGCATGGATGTCAGAAGCTCAGCATTGGACTTGGTAAGACCAACGTCTCTGATCAACCACAACTGTGAAATTTTAATTATTATAATCTGTATCTCCAATATTTAACTCGCTGTCTGACTTGCTGCTTAGCCTTAAGATGGCTGATCCCTCTTGGGGGGGATTGGGAACAGGCAGCTAAGGGCAGTGTGGTAATGGGACAATGGAAGATGTCTGGATAATCGATTTGAGGTGCATTCCTGCCACTGCGATGTTTGTTAGGGTCCACCATGCAGAAGTAAAAGTTGCTTAAGTGGTCAGTCGGTAGCCGCCTAATTCTCGGGATAGAAAACTTCATGGCTCTCTTAACTCCTCTGTACCACCCTGTAACATAGCAGATATAATTAATTATATAAATTTAAAATCAGGAAATTTTACACATTACTTAATACAGTATATAATATTAGTATATAACATATTTGGCATTAATATTTGTGAAAGATTCTTCAGTAACAACTCCTTAAACTGTACAAGATCTAAATCATTGTTAAAGCACTGTCATATTATGGAGCGGCTAATGTTTACCTTATATTTAAGAGTTTTCTTGCATGTGAAATGAGATGCCCATGACTTGAACCTCGAACTCCATGCCGGAGTATGCCGTATACGCCTCGCACATCTTACGACATGCTTTCACGAAATACTTTCTGGCTCTTTTCTTTATAAATTTTCCACTCACGTAGCGAAATTCATCTGCTGGATGCAAACAACCTCTTGATGCAGTCTAAATCAATAATCGCTCTTTAATTACGATTTGTTATTCTCTTACTCAGCAATAAAATAAAATGAAATTTTGGTCCGAGTCACCTGTGCTTTTATACTTGTATGACTACTATTGGACACTCCTAGAAAGTTCTAAAAGATTCAGTACAGAATACGAATTAAGAATTTCCCAAAATATCATTATCCTGATCACAGAAACAAAGTTTTTGTGGAACAATAGCTATTTTCTGTTGGGTTTAGGTATAACGGGTTAGGACAACACACTTTGAATCCAGGAACAAAACTGTTATATAGTGTTATTGTGTATTACATATAAATTGTATATACATATTCTCTATACCCATAAATGTGAACTCCTGGATTTCTGTCTGTTTTCATAATGTCTGTCTATCTGATCAAAGTGTACACATATACTCATTTTGTAACTCCACATTTATTGTGTAATTTAAATATTAATCTATATTTCAACTTTTAGTGTAATGTCAGTTAATATTTTCGCTCACTGATTTTTTGAAGTGACAGATAAATTATTATTTTAAAAGATGGGTATTTTTTTTTTAGCAGTGTGTAGTATTAATGTGTAGGTATGGGGTAGACATTCAGTTAGACGGGGGATGGGGGGGTATTTAGATATGTAGATAGACTTGGGAAATAGGAAGCTATCTGTATTTTTGTGTAATTTCATTGATATGATATGTGTTTAAATTTTTAAACACACACCTATTTCTTGAACTAAATTGTATATAGCATTTTATGAAAGACATAAACGCTATTTATAAACGAACTGTATTTACAAATGCTTAGTCACGCAACTATAACGTGTAGAAAGAATCTACATTTCATTCTTCACACACACATTGGTTTGGGGCCACCTACCATGGATCTAAGTGACACACACACACACACATTGGTTTGGGGCGACCTATCATGGCTCTAAGTGACACACACACACATTGGTTGGGGGCGAACTATCATGGCTCTAAGTGACACACACACTTTGGTTGGGGGAGACCTATCATGGCTCTAAGTGACACACACACACACATAGGTTGGGGCGACCTATCATGGCTCTAAGTGACACACACACAAACATTGGTTTGGGGCGACCTATCATGGCTCTAGGTGACACACACACACATAGTTTGGGGGCGACCTATCATGGCTCTAAGTGACACACACACATTGGTTGGGGGCAACCTATAATAGCTCTAAGTGACACACACACATTGGTTGGGGCGACCTACCATGGCTCTAAGTGACACACACACATTGAATGGGGGCGATCTATCATGGCTCTGAGTGACACACACACACATTGGTTGGGGGCGACCTATCATGGCTCTAAGTGACACATACACATACAAACATTGATGGGGGGCGACCTATCATTGCTCTAAGTGACACACTCACATTGGTTAGGGGTGAACTATCATGGCTCTAAGTGACACACACACATTGGATGGGGCGACCTATCTTGGCTCTAAGTGACACACACACATTGGTTGGGGGCGACCTATCATGGCTCTAAGTGACACACACACATTGTTTGGGGGCGATCTATCATGGCTCTAAGTGACACACACACATTGGTTGGGGCGACCTATCATGGCTCTAAGTGACACACACACATTGGTTGTGGGCGACCTATCATGGCTCTAAGTGACACACACACATTGGTTGGGGGCAAACTATCATGGCTCTACGTGACACACACACATTGGTTGGGGGCGACCTATCATGGCTCTAAGTGACACACACACATTTATTGGGGGCGACCTATCATGGCTCTAAGTGACACACACATACACACATTGGTGGGGAGCGACCTATCATTGCTCTAAGTGACACACACAAATTGGTTAGGGACGACCTATCATGGCTCTGAGTGACACACACACATACACACATTAGTGGAGGGCGACCTATCATTGCTCTAAGTGACACACACACATTGGTTGGGGGCAAACTATCATGTCTCTAATTGACACACACACATTGGTTGGGGCAACTTATTATGGCTCTAAGTGACACACACACATTGGTTGGGGGCGACCTATCATGGCTCTAAGTGACACATACACATTGGTTGAGGGCGACCTATCATGGCTCTAAGTGACATACACACACACATTGGTTGGGGCGACCTATCATGGCTCTAAGTGACACACACACACATTGGTTTGGGGCGACCTATCATGGCTCTAAGTGACACACACATAGTTTGGGGGCGACCTATCATGGCTCTAAGTGACACACACACACATTGGTTGGGGGCAACCTATAATAGCTCTAAGTGACACACACACATTGGTTGGGGCGACCTACCATGGCTCTAAGTGACACACACACATTGGATGGGGGCGATCTATCATGGCTCTGAGTGACACACACACACATTGGTTGGGGGCGACCTATCATGGCTCTAAGTGACACATACACATACAAACATTGATGGGGGGCGACCTATCATTGCTCTAAGTGACACACTCACATTGGTTGGGGGTGAACTATCATGGCTCTAAGTGACACACACACATTGGTTGGGGCGACCTATCATGGCTCTAAGCGACACACACACATTGGTTGTGGGCGACCTATCATGGCTCTAAGTGACACACACACATTGGTTGGGGGCAAACTATCATGGCTCTAAGTGACACACACACATTGGTTGGGGGCGACCTATCATGGCTCTAAGTGACACAAACACACATTTATTGGGGGCGACCTATCATGGCTCTAAGTGACACACACATACACACATTGGTGGGGGCGATCTATCATGGCTCTGAGTGACACACACACACATTGTTTGGGGGCGACCTATCATGGCTCTAAGTGACACATACACATACAAACATTGATGGGGGCGACCTATCATTGCTCTAAGTGACACACACACATTGGTTGGGGGCGACCTATCATGGCTCTAAGTGACACACATTGGTTGAGGCGATCTATCATGGCTCTAAGTGACACACACACATTGGTTGGGGCGACCTATCATGGCTCTAAGTGACACACACACATTGGTTGTGGGCGACCTATCATGGCTCTAAGTGACACACACACATTGGTTGGGGGCAAACTATCATGGCTCTACGTGACACACACACATTGGTTGGGGGCGACCTATTATGGCTCTAAGTGACACACACATACACACATTGGTGGGGAGCGACCTATCATTGCTCTATTTGACACACACAAATTGGTTAGGGACGACCTATCATGGCTCTGAGTGACACACACACATACACACATTGGTGGGGAGCGACCTATCATTGCTCTAAGTGACACACACAAATTGGTTAGGGACGACCTATCATGGCTCTGAGTGACACACACACATACACACATTAGTGGAGGGCGACCTATCATTGCTCTAAGTGACACACACACATTGGTTGGGGGCAAACTATCATGTCTCTAATTGACACACACACATTGGTTGGGGCGACTTATTATGGCTCTAAGTGACACACACAAACATTGGTTGGGGGCGACCTATCATGGCTCTAAGTGACACACACACATTGGTTGAGGGCGACCTATCATGGCTCTAAGTGACATACACACACACATTGGTTGGGGGCGACCTATCATGGCTCTAAGTGACACACACACATTGGTTTGGGGCGACCTATCATGGCTCTAAGTGACACACACACACATTGTTTGGGGGCGACCTATCATGGCTCTAAGTGACACACACACACATTGGTCGGGGGCAACCTATAATAGCTCTAAGTGACACACACACATTGTATGGGGGCGATCTATCATGGCTCTGAGTGACACACACACACATTGGTTGGGGGCGACCTATCATGGCTCTAAGTGACACATACACATACACACATTGATGGGGGGCAACCTATCATTGCTCTAAGTGACACACTCACATTGGTTGGGGGTGAACTATCATGGCTCTAAGTGACACAAACACATTGGTTGGGGCGACCTATCATGGCTCTAAGTGACACACACACATTGGTTGGGGGCGACCTATCATGGCTCTAAGTGACACACACACACATTGGTTGGGGGCAAACTATCATGGCTCTACGTGACACACACACATTGGTTGGGGGCGACCTATCATGGCTCTAAGTGACACACACATTGGTTAGGGGCGACTTATTATGGCTCTAAGTGACACACACACATTGGTTGGGGGTGACCTATCATGGCTCTAAGTGACACACACACATACACACATTGGTTGGGGGCGACCTATCGTGGCTCTAAGTGACACACATACACACATTGGTTGGGGGCGACCTATCATGGCTCTAAGTGACACACACACATATACACACATTGGTTTGGGGCAACCTACCATGGCTCTAAGTGACACGCACATACACACATTGGTTGGGGGCAACCTATCATGGATCTAAGTGACACACACACATTGGTTGGGGGCGACTTATGGCTCTAAGTGACACACACATTGGTTGGGGGCGACCTATTATAGCTGTAAGTGACACACACACATACACACATTGGTTGGGGGCGACCTATCGTGGCTCTAAGTGACACACACATACACACATTGGTTGGGGGCGACCTATCATGGCTCTTAGTGACACACACACATACACACATTGGTTTGGGGCAACCTACCATGGCTCTAAGTTACACACACATACACACATTGGTTGGGGGCAACCTATCATGGCTCTAAGTGACACACACACATTGGTTCGGGGCGGCTTATTATGGCTCTAAGTGACACACACACACATTGGTTGGGGCGACCTATCATGGCTGTAAGTGACACACACACATACACACATTGGTTGAGGGCGACCTATCATGGCTCTAAGTGACACACACACACACATTGGTTTGGGGCGACCTCTCATGGCTCTAAGAGACACACACACACATTGTTGGGGGCGACCTATCATGGCTCTAATTGACACACACACATTGGTTGGGGGCTAGCTATCATGGCTCTAAGTGACACACACACCTGGGTTGGGGGCGACCTATCATGGCTCTAAGTGACACACACACACATATTGGTTGGGGGCGACCTATCGTGGCTCTAAGTGACACACACACACATATTGGTTGGGGGCGACCTATCGTGGCTCTAAATGACACACACACACATTGGTTGGGGCGACCTATCAATGCTCTAAGTGACACACACACAAATTGGTTGGGGGCGACCTATTATGGCTCTAAGTGACACACACACACATTGGTTGGGGACGACCTATCATGGCTCTATGTGACTCACACACATTGGTTGGGGGCAACCTATCATGGCTCTAAGTGACACACACACATTGGTTGGGGGCGACCTATCATGGCTCTAAGTGACATACACACATTTGTTTGGGGCGATCTATCATGGCTCTAAGTGACACTCATTGGTTGGGGGCAACCTATTGTTACGATGTGGGTTAGCACAATAGTTTACGGTTTAGGAACAAAATGTGCGTAAGGAAGGGGTGCATCATTGTGACCAGATAGAAGAATAATTTACGCGAAAGCACGCCCCATCCTCTCCCATGTTAATTAGTTGTGAGTCACCGGTGGTACTGAGGGCTCACGGAGACAATTTACCTGGGAAAGAATGTTCGTGACCGTGACACGTAGGATGAAGTTGGAACCGTTACGAAAGTCGTGGGGCAGAATATTCTCACGAGGGATAAATGAGTTGAAGGGTGTCATAGTGCCCCTTGGTTAGATGTCAAATCAAGTTCCCACCCCCACAGACCCGTCACATAAATTACCCCGAGTGTAGAGGTAGTTGGGCTAGAATTTATTACAACTAATTAATCACCGGTGTCACAGCCAATTGTGTACTGTATATAAGCGGGACGTTTTTGTGTGTAAGTCAGAGAGGAGGAGAGAAGAGACAGGAGCGAGACTGAGAACTAGAGAGCAGGAGCGGAAGAGTGTGACGTAAACTGAAGTACTGTATGCGAGGAGAACTGGCGTCAACATAATAAAACTTGTGTTATTGGCAAAGAAACCGGTGTTTGTTGACTTATTAGCAGAGACTGTACGTGAGCTGTGAAAATAGAAATATTGTCACCAGAACATCTACATCTATTCTCTCATACTTCTAGACAACGATCTGTACGTGGCCAGGATTAGCATTTAGAACAATCCGGAACGTAACACCTATCATGGCTCTAAGTGACATACACACATTGGTTGGGGGCGACCTATCATGGCTCTAAGTGACACACACACATTGGTTGGGGGCGACCTATCATGGCTCTAAGTGACATACACACATACACACATTGGTTGGGGGCGACCTTTCATGGCTCTAAGTGACATACACACATTGGTTGGGGGCGACCTATCATGGCTCTAAGTGACACACACACACACATTGGTTGGAGGCGACCTATCATGGCTCTAAGTGACACACACACATTGGTTGGGGGCAACCTATCATGGCTTTATGTGACGTACACACATTGGTTGGGGGCGACCTATCATGGCTCTAAGTGACACACACAGATTGGTTGGGGCAACCTATCATGGCTCTTAGTGACGACGTGAATGTATAGTGTGAGAGAGATAACATCAATTATGAATTTGTTGACTAAGTTTATTGCTAACAGATTGACAACAAGGTGTGGTCAACTGCATTTGTTTAATTTAATTTGAAATGATGTTAGGGTGATTAATATGGTGGGAAATTCCGAGATGAGACTTTTATAATTTCAAAACTATTTTAATTACCCTGAGTGTTTATCTGGACAATAATAGATCAAAAGTATGACCAAATAACATTTTCAGGTCTAGAAAGACAATCTGGTTAGTTAAACGGAACATGGCAGAAAAGCCTTGGATCTATTTACACTGATATATAGAAGGGTGAAACAAAGTGAACAACAAAGTGGACCACTTTTGTGATAGAGTGAGATTACATTTATTGCCAACAGATTAGACCACTGAATTCGGACATGTGCTACTATTTAATATAGTTGTCTTATTATGTTATTAATGTGAAATGAAATTTTAAGTTCATACCATTATTATTATTTAAATAATATAGTTTTTAATGTTTATTTCAGACATTTTGAACTATTAATGAGTTAAATGTATCAGAAACAAATAAGAATGTTAACAAAATAATTATTCTGTAGGGAAATATTTGTATTGACCCTGAGGTTACTTAGAGGAGAAACTAGACATAACCTGCAATTACTGAGAAACTAGACATAACCTGCAATTACTGAGAAACTAGACATAACCTGCAATTACTGAGAAACTAGACATACCCTGAAATTACTGAGAAACTAGACATAACCTGCAATTACTGAGAAACTAGACATAACCTGTAATTACTGAGAAACTAGACATAACCTGTAATTACTGAGAAACTAGACATAACCTATAATTACTGAGAAACTAGACATACCCTGCAATTACTGAGAAACTAGACATAACCTGCAATTACTGAGAAACTAGACATAACATGTAATTACTGAGAAACTAGACATACCTTGCAATTACTGAGAAACTAGACATAACCTGCAATTACTGAGAAACTAGACATACCCTGCAATTACTGAGAAACTAGACATAACCTGTAATTACTGAGAAACTAGACATAACCTATAATTACTGAGAAACTAGACATACCCTGCAATTACTGAGAAACTAGACATAACCTGCAATTACTGAGAAACTAGACATACCCTGCAATTACTGAGAAACTAGACATACCCTGCAATTACTGAGAAACTAGACATAACATGTAATTACTGAGAAACTAGACATAACCTGTAATTACTGAGAAACTAGACATAACCTGTAATTACTGAGAAACTAGACATAACCTGTAATTACTGAGAAACTAGATATAACGAGAGCTTTAAATATGTATCTCTACAAGTGATAAGTTAGGAAATTTCAGTTAGTCAAGTTTAAAAGTTCATACGGCCAGGGTCGCATTTATATATTTAATTCAATTAAGCGTTCAAGGTTAAATATTATTTAGTACAGAAAGGTTAACAAGTCATATTCTATAGTTTCTAGTGATCCAAGTTGTAAGGAAAGTTCAATAAGTTAGACCCAAAAGACATTAGCTCTGTGTCTCAGGTGTCAAGGGGGAGCATTACTGTCTCTTTAGCCAATCAGAAGAATTGGGATCTTAGCACCATGGGACAGCTTAATACACTAATTTAATGAGATGTAAGTCAGTTTCAGTCAGGCGAGCTGCAGACATAACAGAAGACTGAATAGACCAGAGACCGAATAGAGACCGAGGACCGAAGACCAGAGACCGCAAACCGACCGACAGACCAAGTATATCTAACTCAATCTTTCTGGACGGTAGTATACTTGAAGAGAAGATAAATTTCTATTGTGTACGTAGTTAGAGTTTATTTTGATCAAGTAGGCTATTTCTGCCTCAATCTTTCAGGACGGCTGAATATTGTGATATATTATTCAGACATTTGTGAACACTACTGCATATGATCTTATTTCCTATATGTTTTTATTGTATAATAAACGTCACTTTAATCGTGAAACTTTGACTCATTCATGTTATGTTGTTTGTGAATGCGGTGAACCTGTTATGCAATTTTTACAACTGATCTTGACCGAACAAATAAATTCCTCAATGGGTGGGGGGTCGGTCTGGTTTCTGTCTTCCTGTTATTACATAACGAGTTACGCAAATGACCTAATTTTTCAAAAAGACAACAAGTAGACCATCACACTGATACCAATTATGTGTAATCTTACTATAGAATGGCGGCTTAATCCTTGCATCAAAAACTGCCATTTCGGAAGACTTTTCGAGTGTGTCGTTTTTACCTCTTTCCCACTAAATACTTAATATAAAAAAAACTGTCAGGAACAGATAAAAAAATCTAACATGAATTTGTGTAGAAATGTTTTTCTAAAAGAATATAAACCAATGTAAACATCATCTATAATCATAATATTTTGTTTCTTAAAAATGAACAAATATATATATTATGCATATTATGGAAAGTTCTCCTTTATCACGGTTCAATACAAAGATGTAAGAGAATGTCACATGATATTATCAATTTCTTTTCTTAACTTTAGCATTGGGAGTTTTGTATTTATTTATGCTGCACACTAGGGAGCGACCGATAATCGGATCGGTATCGGACCGATATTGGCACTATCGGTTAATATCGGATCGGCCGATTGTTGTAGGGAGCGACCGATAGTTGAACCGATATTGGCACAATGGGTTAACTGTCGGACCGGCCGTTTTTTGGCTGCCGATACATTTTTAGAGCATTTTCGAAAAAAAATGCTCGATTGTCCCCGTTTTGTCTGTCTGTCTGTCATCACCCTAGATCTCAACAACCATAAGTCCTAGACCCATGATGTATATATCATTTTGTAGGTCTTGGCATGCCAAGAAATGACTTTTTTCCATTTCGCGATCTGATCTCTGAGGGCCGTAAAAGGGGCCTTATAAAGTATTTTACTATATAAGCTATATTAATAAAGGAGCGCCCTTTATCTCAGCAACCATAAGTCCTAGACTCATGATGTATATATCATTCTGTAGGTCTTGGCCTGCCATATGTACATCAAAAGTTCATTTCGCGATAGGACCTCGGAGGGCCGGGCTTCAGGGCTCCTAAGGGGCTTATATATTATATATATGGCCCCATTCTACACCTTGTACGTTCAATAACCCATTCATTTGGTGCGAAATACTGCAGCACGTAGTTTCACCAAGATTTATTAAGAAACTCATCAAATGAAATAGTAAGCTTGTGTTCTGAGTTTAATTGAAAGTATCAGAGCTATGCAACAATTGACGGAGTTTTCGGACGATTAAATGACTACAATTTCGAATGTTTTCAATTATGAGTCCTATTTCAGTAACCACAAACCACTTGTAGTTATATTTAAGAGAAAATAATTTTTTTTCAAATATAAAGAAACGTCTTTATAATATTTTTTTACAGATATATGCATTACACAATTGAATTTATAAACATTTCCAAAATTTACAAATATTTACTGAAAGCTAACAAACGTACTGATACATAACACGAAAATGCGCTAACACGTCCTGTGTCCAGAATGGAACAGGCTTAATTGCTTGTTTTTTTTTCTCAACAGAGTTGCAGAAAAAAAATCAGTAAATAACCCAATTCTATAACCAGATCAGACAAGATTTTAAAAAAAGGGAAAAAAAAACCCGTACACAGAAATTGTCACGTCTACATCAGAGATATGACCTTGAAACAATAGGATTGGCATTTCTTAATTCTAATGTATGACCTTGAATGATACAATTAGTGAACATCTGTGCGTATTTTTTGTTGGGATGGGAAGTTGGGGGGGGAGGGGGGGACAAGACTTACGTGTGGGCGAAGTGTCACGAAATATGACAGGGAAGGGGTAAGCATGGGTTGACATACGTCATTAGCTGTAGCACGAGAAAGACACGTGTTTGGCATTGTTGTTGATTAAAAAAAAATATCGGTATCTAGGGGGGGGGGGTAAACAAGACACGCGTGGGCGAAGTGTTACAAAATATGTGAACATGGGTTGAAATACATCATACAGCACGATAATAACACGTATTTGGCATTGTTGTTGCTTAAGGGGCTGTCCATTACTTACGTCAACAAAATAGGGGGGAGGGGGGGTCAGAAAATTTTTTGACAATTGTTGACAAGGGGGAGGGGGGGGAGGTCAAGAAAAGTTGGCGTCAACAATGTTACTTTTTTTAATTTAATATAATTACTTAATAAATAGGAAAATTAAGCAGCGTTTGTAGTTCTGTGTTACACACTCGCTTAACATTCAGTATTTTAATTAAACTAACTATATTCCTACTAATTTTGCCACATAAACATTTTGGAAGCCACCTTTTTTAGGGGGGGGGGTAATCAAATGTTGACGTAATTTTATAGGGGGGGTCTCTGGAAGTTTGACAAGTTGTTGACAAGGGGGGGGGGGTAAAAATCGCCAAAAATTTGTTGACATAAATAATGGACAGCCCCTAAAAAGAAAATATCGGTATCGGTAAAATTGCTGGGGGAAAATATCGGTATCGGACTATCGGTAAAAAGGCATATCGGTCGCTCCCTACTGCACACTGTTGTCATTTTGTGTGCTAGGTTTATCCTTGCTGTAATTTTATTTCGTTGTAAAATTACCATTTGTTAATATCTATTATATGTACAGCTTTGGATGTTATTTCTACTAAATTGGCTTCACCAACTACTTTCATTTAATATTTAATGCCCTAAGAAAGCTTTGCCATTGACTGATCTATAATGTTCTAATTTTCATTCAATTGAGACATTTTTGTATGAATGATTTCATAAATATTGCATATGCATAACAGCAATTGTGAAATATGACGGTTTCCCCTATTGTATTTCTCTTTTTAAAAAGGAACTCCATGGTATTCTGCTATTTAGGGGTCACCACAGTTTTTCTTTTGGTTTTAGAAAATTCCAAGTTGTAGGGATATCACTATTGACCTGATTGTTGTTTCTTTAGACCAAAATATGATATATAAAATATAATATATAAAATATAATGTATAAAATATAATGTATAAAATATAATATATAAAATATAATATATAAAATATAATGTATAAAATATAATGTATAAAATATAATGTATAAAATATAATGTATAAAATATAATGTATAAAATATAATATATAAAATATAATATATAAAATATAATGTATAAAATATAATATATAAAATATAATGTATAAAATATAATATAAAAAATATAATATATAAAATATAATATATAAAATCATACCTTGCTATCAAAGTCTTTTTTATTTATAAGATCTGATTTTTCATGAAAAAATTGAAGCTGTCCTGATGCATCTGACAATCTGACGAAAAGTAGGCTATATAAAAATAGTACTATGTAATATATCTATATATGTATATATTAATAGATATTCACAGGTTGCAATTCAGCAGCTATGAGCTTTATTTAAGTTTTTAATTAAGTGCATAAAATTCGGGCAAAGTTTTTTTACTTTTGAGAAGTTTAGAAACAGCTGGAAACTATAGTGAATAATTAGGATAATTAAATTGATAATCACTGATCAGAACAACCATGTAAGAAATGCCATGTTAACTCAAAATTATAGCATGTATGTGAACTATTAATGTTTTTAGGTTTTTTTTCCTGACCTTGAAAATTATTAAATATGAACGAAAGCCCATTTTCTCAAAGTTTCTATATTTTAATTTAAATATTTTAGAGTTACACTATCAAAATGCTACAGTGAATCGTTATTTGCAGATAGTCAGAAGCCCCAATATATATACCCAATAAACAATACCCCCACGGACAGATAGAGGTCACCTAGGGGCATAAATATGGGAGCCCCAGGGGCAACCACCAGATGACCCCGATTCATTTGCACCCTGGAATTGTTAGGGGACACCTAGGGGATGCCGATCGGCAGTTGCCTAGATGACCTCTAATGGTCATATTATGACCTAGAGAAATTTTTTTGGCCCTTCCTTGGATAATATTGCTCTTTAACTATTCCATGCACTGGCGCAACTGGGGGGAGGGGGCATTGGGGGCATTTGCCCCCTCCGAAATAAAAAAAAAATTAAAAGATTAGACCAAAATTTGTTTAAAATAAAATTCAAGTATATAAATAATGTGATTTTTTAATACAAGTGATTTTTTTGCCCACCCCCTGAAAGTTTGGTCTAGTTGCGCCTCTGCTTCCGTGACCTATGTTTTTTTGCCTTTTTTTTTTTACTTTCAGTGGGTTGCTCTGTTCAATGAGTTTTTGTTCGTTTAAATCTTTTTGAAATACCCCGTATCATACATCAACTCATTCAGAAATGCACAAACATTAAAAATGTGCCACTTTTGTTGACATATATATATATATATATATATATATATATATATATATATATATATATATATATATATATATAATTGAATGATAATTATATGGAACAGCACACTCAATATAATTCTGAAATATCTAAGGACTAAGTTATTTGATTTGAACCTGAATAATTCTTTTATCCTGTTTTGGCAAATGTAAACATCCTCTTCTTCCTTTTGCTCATTTAGATAGGTGATGAATTCTTCCTGCTTATATTTTATATCAGCCATAAAAGAATAAAGATAATTCAAAGAATTAAATTAGTAATTGTTTACGATTTATATATAACTAGTAAACAAAGGCCCGGTACCCGGACCGGCGAGAAAGCACACAGTTGGAGTTGAAAATAGTGAAAAATATATTTGAGTGCGTTAAAAATCAGTCTATATACTCGCAGTAGCCCCAAAGACATTAAGAGACTATTGTAGCCCAAATACATTTGAGAATAGGGACACCTAATAGTACATCAAATAAAGTTCATATGTTAAATAGTTCATCCTAAAGAAGATAATCCTCACTATGGGTACACAATCTTAACATAAACAACCCCCGATGATTAAACTCTTAAAATCTTAATTCCTTCATAATACTTTAATGGACTCCTTTCCAAACAGTTCTTCATAAGAAATCACTGTTGTGTTTAGATTTCCAGTTTTGGAATTCCCCAGACTATTTTTAGACGAGCAAGCGAGTTAGCTCCTCTTTCCCACATAAATAAAACACTCCTTCTCTCATCCCTTCCCCCGCTTGTAGTTACGTAGTTGTCCCCCCCCCCCCAATTAGCCTGAGGGAGACGAAAATTTTGGAATTCCCCAGGGATACACACGGTCAGTTTACCGCCCAGGTTAGAAGATTATGTATTAGATAAGAATTATTTTCAATAAAATTATTTCAGAATTATCTTCCATAAAACTGTTATCTACAACTGCATGTATAACTAGCTATAAAAAAATATATATTTTGTCAAATTATTTTTTAAATAAAGCAATTTCTAAATAGCAAATAGTGTTAAATATATTTAAAAAATAGAACTAAATATTGATCATTACATCAGCTGATCCTTCATCCAAAACTTCCACTTTTGGTTTACCATTACGTTCATCAACAATAGCTTGCATATACCTCTGGGCCTGTCAGAAAAAAAAAAGTCAATCTTAAGGATTGTTAGGAAATTATTTTTATTTCTTCACAAATGCTTAATCCAAAAATGTTTCTTATCAAATGATTATTACTTTGAATCTTTCATCCTTGTTACTGCCAGAACCATTCCACTGAAGAAGTTTTAAGCCCAAATCTAGAATATAAACGTCTGTTTTGTCTAACACCTTAGGATGGCGGGAAACCTAAAAAAATATTGATTGATTTATATTCAAACCAATCTAATGCCAACTTTATATTCAAATCAATCTGAATGCCAACTTTATATTCAAATCAATCTGAATGCCTTCTTTATATTTAAATCAATCTAAATGCGTACTGTATATTTTATTGCAAAGAATTAATAAACTACTTAAATTAATTAAAAATTAAAATAATATGTAAATATTTTGTTAAAGTTATGAGTAAGAAATAAGTATAATTATAACCACACAAATAAATGACCTCTTTAACAAAAACTTGATTTCTATCACCATGAAAATGTAACAGTCGTGGCTTATACTCAGTAGGCTTAACATTCTTGAAACCACTAGCTGCACCACCTTTCAATATTCTAAAAAAATATAGGAATTAATGTTCAGAAACATTTTTATTTTTTGTCTGGCATTCTTTTATGACGTCTTGAAGTAAGTGATAAATGTTACATCTTGATCTCATACGAGATTTTGTAAGGCAGTTACATTTTAATCTAAAACCCCAATTACCCTAATGGAAAAAAATTGTGGTGCCTTTTTTACATTCCAATAATTGTTGAGGCTGCAGTTATCAAAGAGGTGCTGCAAAGGTAACATGTAACTGCTGTTGCTATGATTTTAACCTATAACCTTCACTTAGTCATCAAGCATAAACCATCACCACCACCATGTCCCCCAGCATCATGCTGAATTGACACTTAATCAACCTAACCAATAACAGATTTTACACATTTAAGTAAAGGTTGAATCATAGACACTATTTTTGTTGGTGTGTGCAATTGTTTAATTTTAAAAATATATACAACGATTTATATAGGTTTATCTCTAGGAATGTTTATATAGTAAAATATTCAACTAAACATCAAAGAAGATAATTTTAAAAAATTCAATTAATTATCTGAGTAAATGTTACATTAATTTCGAATATTTTTATGTATTGAGTCGGTTAATTTATACTGATTTATCTTTATTTTATCTATCTATTTATTGCAATTTATGGTTATTAGCAACATTTCCTGAAGAATGAATTTCTTACTCAATTGTTTTGAAGTAAGATTTAAATAATTCTGACTCGTAGCCCTGGACCTCTCTATGCTGAATAGGAACATCATCTAAGTAAGTGTCCAGTTCAACTGTCTTATAAGCAGCAGTTCCATATTCATCCTGATTAATAAAAGACATTTATTATCAAACTATAACTTTTGGTGTTTAAAAGGAAGACAAACAATTGTACCTACGGAGAATAATGAAGTTCTTTAATGAAATTATAAACATTACAAAAAACATGATATAATGAAATATTTATAAACATTCTCTCCTTTTATATTATCTTTCTTAATTATTCAGTTCAATAACATTAAAGCATAGTTTTACAGTGAACACTTCATTGCTTTCTATGATTGTCTTAAATGTATACTGTATTTTACCTGTGTACTGTATTTTACCTATGTACTGTATTTTACCTGTGTACTGTATTTTCCAATCCAAAAGTGAACATCATAAAGGAGCTGATCATTATCTTTATACGTCTAAGAGTTTAAGTGTATACATTGTTAATTATTCAAACAAATAAAATTAAGAAATCAAATTGCAGTGACAACATTAATTTAACATAGCCAGTTACACATAGAGTTACATTAATATCTATTTCTCGCTTAATAAACTAATAAACTATAACTCACATTGAGAACAATATAAGAGTCACCGTCATAAAACTTTCCATAATCTTCTTTCGGCCAAGTTGTTACTTTAAAATTCTGTTTGAAATATTGTAGACAAATTCAATACAACACTGCCTGCTAATTTGACAGAAGAACTTAAGTTTAATAAAAAAAATGTATAACTGAATAACATTTGCACTCACATACACACAAAAACAGTTTCTTATTTGTAACGATAGGATTTTCTTCTTTGTCTTTGTGATCTGTGCAACTTAATTAACAGCATTGTGATCTTTTCAACTTAATTTACATCCTAAACACATTGTGATTATTTGCTGCAAATAGATATGTGTAAAATATTTGGAGCTATAAATAAAATTTTCATCATCATTTTTTTTAGACAGAAAACTGAAGAGTGTTAGCATACATAAATTTTAAAGTAATTTAAATTAAATAAAAGCAAAGTACACTTTGTACGGATGGTCTGCAGGTTTAAATGGCAAGGTAAATAATTGTCAGGGATGGCTCGTTGGTCTATTTTATTTACTTAACTCACACACACGACACTGTCTCACAAATACATCCTACAAAACATAGAAAGTCAATTTGGTTTAAAATATGATGCATCAATATTACTTTAGTGTTTACTACAAGTAGTTAACAAAAAGTTAAATCACACTATAGCTTCACATTTTCAATTCCTCGAAAATAATCACACACTTCTTACTAAGTCCTTCATTCTTCCTAATTATCACAATATCTATATAAATAACAACAATAATAAGGGTATGAAAAACCATCTATTCCTTTTCTTATCAATACGTCTCTGTGCGCCTCGAATCTTTTTTTCACCTCCGTTCAATAACAAATTCATTTGGTGCGCTACTAAAGGAATTCCCTCTAACATCTATATTGACACTATTCTTTATTGTCTATCTATTTATCTATCTATCTATCCGATCTATCTGTTTATCTATCTAACAATATGTCTGTCTATCTATCTATATCTGTCTATATACTTTCATTGTCCTTACAATATTTAAATAATTTTCCAGAATATTATTGATTCATTTACCAGCACCTCAAGCATTAGAGCTCCCCGATTGTCGACCTGAGATTCTCGTATTTAATCCTTAGTGAGAAAATTAAATAAGCTGTGGCTTGTAGGAGATAAGCTGTGGCATTTAATAGACGAATTATATATTTCATCTGCCCAATTATCTGTTGTGCGGATCTTTATACCATTATCCCTCACTACATTACTAAAAAGTAATTAGCTTCGTATTTCTACAAGGTTCTATTAATAGACTCGAAATAATTCAATAGTGTTTTGTCATCTGATAAAAAGCACGAGTTTGAATTTTCAACAACTAAATGAAAAGAGGCCAAAAATTAAGTTACAGGATTTGAGGACAAACGCACAGAAAGTTAAATATCACTGCCCCAGCACTCCCCATCCTAAATAAATTGATGGGCTTCTACTCACAACAATCCTCCAAATCTGAAGACCAACTTGTTTCCCAGCAGCTCGCCAAGCTGGTTCTGACTGTGAGGTTATTTCTGTGAAGAAGAAGACAACAAAATAAACATATACAGCTCAAACTTTGGAAAAAAAAAACACCTTCAATTGATAGGCTTAAAGCAGTTTACTATCATGAATCAAGAAATAAAATCATTATAAAATATACGGAAATATTTCTCCACCTGAAGTAGAAACAACTTATTACTAAAATATCTTTCATATGACAGTTACACTGTTCTTTAGATTAAGTAATACACTTAATCTGTCAATTACATTATTCTTCTGATTTCGCTTTTGATTAGACCAATGTAATAAACTTAGATTAAATACGGTGTTATTTACATTTTCATAATCAAGGTTTTTTATCTATCAATCAGTCAGGGTTCATATATTTATGTCAGAAATTCTAAACTCCATAGGAATTCCAGAGTTTTTCCATTGGTCACAACCAAACTCCAATGGCATTTTGACAATTAAAATATGAAATCTTTATCAGCATAACAATTAAAAAAAATGACATTCTTCATTTTATTGTAATTTAACATTTACTTTTCAACTGCAACATACAAAAATTACAAAAATATATCAAACCTATCAGCTTGTTACAAAAGATAATTTTCATGATGATAAAAGAGAAAAACTTTTAATTCAACACCAAGAATTAAAAAGCCGCCTAAATATTATTGCTATTGATTTCCTGGGCGACTGTATAAGGCGATACTTTCAGTATATGTCCCCGCTCTCAGTATTTTGATTTAGCCAG